>CAWUQC010000023.1:0-19640 GCA_963924575.1 Pycnomerus fuliginosus | reverse complement strand
GTGCCAAAATGCCGCTTAGCTTAAGTGGAATCTTTTCACTTATAAAGGCGGCATCTCCGCACTCTGCTTCATAAAAGCGGCATTTCAGCACCCATAAATAAAGGCCATAAATGGGGCTGCCCTGAACAGGTAAGTCTTATGCATCCTGCAGCACAGCCCACTGGTTCTTAATATCGCATTCGAAAACAAACGAGCCCAAAAGCATCGAATTTGTTTCTTAAAACGCTAGTACAGTCCACCAATCTCGCGGCAGAATCTTTAAAGGCCTGAGGCCGTCTTGATTACGCCGTTCCGCGTTTACAAAACCTTTACTCGTTTGGACGTCTTCTTGAAAGCATGCGGCGTAGCCCTACGCTGTAGTGAGGAAATCAGAGCTCCATTATAGTCCGAATCCCTAATATAGTCTGGGTTGCCAAAATGTCGCTTAGCTGAGCTAAGTGGAATCTCTTCACTTATAAAGGCGGCATTTCCGCACTCTGCTTCATAAAAGCGGCATTTCCGCACTATGCTTCATAAAAGCGGCATTTCAGCACCCATAAATAAAATCGATAAATTTGGCTGTCCAGAACAGGTAAGCCTTATGCATCCTGCAGCACAGCCCACTGGTCCTTAATATCGCATTCGAAAGCCCAAAAGCATCGAAATTCTTTCTTAAAACGCCAGTACAGTCAACCAATCTCGCGGCAGAATCTTTCAAGACCTGAAGCCGTTTTTTTTACGCCATTCCGCGTTTACAGACCTTTCACTAGCTGGGTCGTCTTCGTAAAAGCCTTGGGCGTAGCCCCACGCTTTAGCGAGGAAATTAGGGCTTACAAAGTCTGGAGTGCCAAAATGCCGCTTAGCTGACTTGCGTGACAGCTTTTCACTTATAAAGACGGCACTTTCGCACTCTGCTTCATAAAAGCGGCATTTCAGCACTCATAAATAAAGTCGATAAATTGGGCTGTCCTGAACAGGTACGTCTTATGCATCCTGCAGGACAACCCACTGGTTTTTAATATCGCATTCGTAAACAAACGAGCCCAAAAGCATCGAATTTGGTTCTTAAAACGGCGGTACAGTCCACCAATCTCGTGGCAGAAACTTTCAAGGCCTGAGGCCGTCTTGATTACGCCATTCCGCGTTTACAAACCCTTTATTCGCTTGGGCGTCTTCCTAAAGACACGAGGCGTAGCCCTGCGCTGTAATGAGGAAATTAATGCTCCAGTGCAGTCTGAATCCCTAATAAAGTTTGAGGTGCCAAAATGCCGCTCGCGTATAAAGAAGGCAATTCGGCACTCAACTTTAACTTTGACAGTTACGTAACCTCACAAATTCGGCCAGTGCCACTGAGCATTTAATTTTCAGAAATGCATCTATAACCTAGGAATAATCACGAGGAATATATAACAACAGCAGGTAGGTGTACCAGCAGTGAATTAAAACTAACTAACTAAATTAGCTTAGGTGGTTACTGTCTTCCGAAGACCCTCCTGCGAAACAGAGGAAACGAGAACAATCCCTAATCTAAGCTTACTGTGAACCTACCGCAGAGTAACGACAAGGGCCACTTCAGATTTTGAGCTCGGTCAAGTGCTCTATGTTTGTTATGGGAGGAAAATCCGTTTACCTATAACAAAGCGAACGAGCCTTTTCTGAAAACAGATGGAGAAATTTTAAATTATTGGTCATCGATAAGTTTGCAATATCCTCGCCAATCATGTCGTTTATAGGATTACTGGCTACCTACCTTTTTGGCACTGAGGTAAGTGCAGTGTTTTAATATAAATAATGGCCGATTGCATCGCAATTTTTGAGGGTTCCTTAAAGATAGTGATCCTTGGAAACCATTGGAAACCATTGTTCCAGCAAACGTATCTGCGGAATTTAAACGTCACTTTTCTTTAAGAAACCCCTTAAGATTACGATGCAATCGGTCATAAATCAAGAAGTTGTCTATCGTAGGTGCTAAACATAGAGGGGAATACATTTAACCAAGACCTCTAGGGAAATTGTATATAAGCTAAGACTTCCATGATGAACGAAGATCTGGTCAACTCAGTCCCTATCAAGTAGAAATCCTGCAAAAACTAAGGACAGAGTGCCTTTGGATAGTAAAACTTGTTAAAACTAGGAACTAGAATGCTTTTCCATGCCTGTTCTGTGAGTAGTACGTTCATTAGCATTGTAATTTTTAAATTATGACCAGATTGTAAAATTCCCATTGTAAAATAAAGCCATTCTTGTTGCAAACCAAATTATACAGCATAACTGTTTCATCGGCAACTTACGCCATCTATCATAGCTCAGATGTCCTAATGGGATTTCTTACCAGTATTAGGTCCAATTTCCCCGCCTGCCTGCTAATACTGTTAGATGGGAATTCGACCTATTACCCTTTGAATCGTTATAGGTATTATTATTATTATTATAATTTAAAATGGCGACGCCCCATATCTGATATAGATTCCTAAAATCCAATTTCATTATAAATCCAATGATGTAAAAAATTTTTGTATTTGTTCATTCCCGAACGACCTGTTGTCAATTTTTTAAATTACATTAACGCCCTTTGTTACACATCATTTGAAATGGTATGAAAAGCTCTGGGTAGGCCAATACAAAAAGTTTTGAAATCCATCCACTCGTTCAAAAACTTAAAAAAACATGGACTGGTAGCTACAAATATAATTATTGTTTTCACTGTAACTCTTGAAAAGACGGATGGATTTCAAAAATAACTTGTATTGGCAACCAGAGCTTTTCATCCCCTTTAAAATGATGTATCACAAAGGGCCCTAATGTAATCTAAAATTTGACCATAGAGGGAGCTCGGGGATGAACGGATATAAAAAAGCTTGACATCATTGGATTTGTAATGAAATTAGCCTTTAAGTGATGTACCACATGGTAGTGAGGGGTTGCCATTGGAAATTTTGAAGATGGAGTGGGTGGGCCTTAGGAGGTGCGTTATGAAATTGCACCAAGTACGGATTTCGAAATAAAAATCGACCTGTTCCAGCGATTTTTCATATTTCATTCAATTTCCGAGAAATTCAAGGTGGAAAGTTTTCGTTGGAACATCCTGTCTAGTTGACGATTGTTAGTTTGTTTTAACGTACCTACCTACGGTAATTGGATGTAAATCTAATTTTCGTATCATTATAATGTACCTAGGTACCCACTTTATACTTATAACTTTTTTTATTGTTAAATATTAATAAATATTAGGTACCTAATACATAATCCACTTATTGATGTCCCCACAACCAATATTTTTTAAAGCAGATTTGTATGTAGGCCATATGGATTTATTAGTGATCACAATCTGCACCTTTGTATGATGCTTTCATGAGCACAGCTGCGGGCAAAAAGGCGAATTATGGAAAATTTTTGGTTAAGGGTGTTAAGAAATTTTGGAATAGAACTTATATGGATTGGGGTGGTGCTTTTTTCGTTTCCTACTACATACTATTAAAAGTTGCTCTTTTTGGAGCGCTTGTATTTTTGACATCACTATTATATTGTTCCGCAAATCCCCAAAATTATCGATTTAGGCCCTAGTTAAGTCTATTTTGGGTTTCGGTTAATTTTGGGCTTAAGTAATTGGAATGAAAATTAGGGCCAATAGGTAGGTACCAATAGCTATAACGTAGGTAAGGGAAGACAAACTGGGTCCTCTAAGATGTAGGCCAATAAGTAAAATGTAATAAAATACGAGTGAATCGCTCAATATTTCTACATTTTAACACCAATTTAAAATTTTCAAGGGGGCGTTTGCAGGTTGAGTAGTATAGTTTCTCTAGAACGGCCTAAACTCCATGTTGAAATTGTTCAGGAAATTCTCGATTTAGGCCTCAGTGAAGTTTATTTTGGCTATCGATCAGTTTTGGGCTTAATTATGAAATGAGAATTAGGGCCAATAACCTCAGAAAGGACCAAATATGGATCCTCTAATTACAACAGGCGAAGTAGGTACCTACGTAAAACGTAATAAAATACGAGTGAATCGCTCAATATTGTTAGGTACTGGTTAGGTACCTTAACTTAAAATTATCAAAGGGGCCCCTCTTTGCTAGTTATATTTAGTACATATACATTTAAGAATTAAGGTCAAGTTGGGCCGTAAAATCAGAATGTCACGTTGAAACCTTATGAAGATTATCATTCATTTGTATTCAAAATTAACGTAAAATATCTTAAATATCCCCAATTAATTTGTTGTGATTGTCATAACCTCAAATATTACAAAACCTGGCCAAATTTACATTTTTGGAGTTTCTGGCACTCAGAGGCCCTTGGAAATCTCTAAAGAAGATTTCCGCACTCAAACCAAAACTCAAACGCCCTTGAACTCCTTGGAGGATTTATATAGAAACAGAAACTTTCCAGGTCCGCACCAACCTCTATAATAAGGGTGGAGCCTGCGTCTGCGTCAATGGTTTACAGGTTACTGTAATTGCCGATAAGAATTTAGGAATTCAGGATTACACAAATATATTTTAGGAACGAAAATCAAAATAAAAAGCAAAATGATGTTGTCATTCATCACTTTTAAGTGATTAGAATTGTTTTCTTACTTGCTTTGAACTTTATTTTGTGATTTTAGTTATATTTAATTTTGACACAAACGGCGCCTCATAGACGCGCACTTACAATTTTATAATTTTTTACTAACCAGGACATTTATTTTATCAAATCTACTTTTACTCTACAATATTCTATATATCACAGAGATCATGTCAACATAAATGTGAAATATTTTTATTGCTTATAAACCAACATATGTTTCAACAAATTTGTATGGGTCGTTAACGACCCGCTGAGCAGGGGTAGTCCGTAATACCTGTACCTGTACCTGCTCGCCAATCCATCTTGATATCGTTACAATGCATACCTATACTAATTGTTTGGACTACTTGTGGGTTATTTTAGATATGAACAGACAAATTTCCAAACACTTTTATTTGCAAGTTGGTTTTCTTGTGTATACGAATACCAAACGTGAAATTATTTTGAGGTAAGAGCTTTATTTGTTATTGCTGACTATCACCTCATCCGACAAGTGATGGATAACGTAAAGAAGGACAAGCATTATTTAGGTTTTTTCAATGAAATAATGGTTTCAATTTACTTTCATTTGATATGAAGGAAAACCTTCCAGTCGTTTGGTTCCGACTTCTGCAGTAAAAATTCCAGTAGCCGACAGAAATTCTGCACAGGATAGAATTTTGACATAATTTTGACAAAGCAGCCCAGAAAAAGATGTATAATCTGCAAAAACAAAATCTTGCGCCAAATGCAATGTGGCATTGCACGATAAATGTTTTTTGGAGTATCACTCGCAAAATATCAGAGAATTGCAAATTTTTTTTTGACATTTGACTACAGATATTTATATATTGTTTAAACAATTAATTATTATACCTTGATTATAACCTACTTTAAATATGTATATCACACAATTTCAATAAAATGTTTGTTTTCTAAGTCTAAAGTGGTGTCGATTGTACGAAATCGTACCTGAATAGAGACATAAGAGGTTGTGCCCAGTGGGTCGTTAACGACCCAACTTTTTTCTGAAAAAGTACAAGAAAAACATTTTTCTAACTATTTTTCCCAAAGGTCTTAGTCGTATATGAAGCGATATACAACAAAAAAATTACAATTTTTTGTAAAAAAAATAGTAGGTACAAATGGGTTAATGTATAAGGACAATTCTTTAACTCTCCGGGGGAAGACGTAGTGTAGTGATGAAATAGTAATAATAAATAAGTATTGCTTGTTCAGCATAATCAAGTAGGTTAGTATTAAATTAGATTAGGTAAAGACACTGAAGAGACAAGTCTGAATAAAGATCATGTTAGAATGGGACTGTTTGCCTGATTAACCACGTTCCATCCCATACGTCCGAATATACCGACAACCAAACATCTTACGATACAAACTCTGAGTTAACAATGATAAGATCCAAGAGAGATTCGCTCAAATGAGTTACACGAGTGGGAGAAGAAATCAATTGATTGCAGCCATATCTGTCTAAAAGTTCACAAAAAAAGTCCTACCTAGATTATCACTCAAAAAATCAACATTGAAGTCACCCAAGAAGATGAGATTTCGAATATTATTTACTGCCAAGAAATTGTAAATGTCTTCAAGTACCGATAACGCAGAAAAATGCACATTCGGAGGTTTGTAAAAAGCGCCAACTACTAAGTTGAGGTTATTGTGGCAGGTCAACTTGACCAACAAATATTCCACACCATCAGTTACCAAGTCATCAAAAGGAGACTCAATAATAGAGGATTTGAGATTAGAAGGGACATATATCGCTACACCGCCACCCCTGCCCCTACGATCTTTACGGTACAGGTTGTAATTAGGAATAACAAGAACGTCGTCTCCAACCAAATGATGTAGCTAGGTCTCAGTAAGAGCAAAAATGGATGGAGAATGATCAAGAACAAAGTCCTTTAGCAAGTGAAACTTGTTGGTCAAAGACCTGACATTAAATGAGAAGAAACGATAACTTGCAAGACTTACTTTCTTGAATTGGCAGAGGTAGCGGGAACAATCGTGGGCTTTCCGTTAATATATTTAATAGTTAGGTTTCTTTCGCCGGACTCAATTCTTGCTTTCAGTGTTTGACGTAGTGCGTTAAGAAAAGCCTGTTGGGCTGGAGATTGATCATCAGCTAACATTATGTTCTTGTAAGCAGTTTGTTTTAAGTGGTTTTTGTTTTTTAATACTTCCAAAACAGTACAAGGGTTATCCAACGATACTTTAATAAGAGAAGGTTTGTTAGACTGAGTACGTTTAATGTGTCGACGAACAGAGACTATGTTTAGGTATTCATTGGAACCAAGAACAGTCTTAAGAATGTTATTAACGGTTTCCTTATCATTAGCCGAGTTATCAGGAACCCCGTGTATTATTATATTATGAGATCTTCGGTATCGATCAGTGGAATCTATCAGCAAGTCCTCCTTCGTCTCAGCAGAGAGTGAGGAAGACGCCGAAACCTTTTGTATTTGGGTTTCTAATTTGTTCAAACGTTCAGAAAAATCCTGTCTCATTTCTGCAAACACGTCATTCAGTTTCTTGATAGTATCACTCCATGAAGAACATGATTTGCAGAAAATTCTAACAAAATTAGATTTCAATTTAGCTAATGATTTAAACACATCGACTGGAATATTTAAACACTCAAGGTGGATGGGCATCTTACATGCGTCACAACTTGCCACTGGATCCGTCATTCCAACAGGTGACTGACAATTGCCACACTCCATTATTATGATTGATGCGAGACAAAAATTATTTGAAAAAACACGATCAATAAAATTCACCTTGAATCAAAGCAGATAAGAAGAAATTATAATTTAAATCGGGATCATTTGTAAGCATTAATATTAGATAACTTCAATCAAGATGCTAATATCAGTGCATCCCCCTCCAGAAAGAAAGGAAGAAGTTATCTTAAGAATAATTATAAGTAAAAATCAATAATCTTACTCGAGATCGTAAACAAATGCAGACATAAATAGGAGCACTGCACTGCACACGTCTATTCAGCTCGCGTGTCTATTGATCAAAAGTGATGGGCTGCTCTTCTTTATCTTAGAATCATATTTGAAGTTTTCTGAGCGGAGTAAGACCGAAAAATTAAGACATTTCTTGTTCTCTTACTCAAAAACTAATTTAGCTAAGATCTGAAGAAGAAGAAGAAGAAGAAATCTGAAATTGTAAGTCAAGTTGCACTTTGAATTTACTTTTGTTACATTGACAATCAAATTTTAATTACTTTAAGATGGCTCGATTATCGCTAGAAGATAAATTTTAATCCAACCCCTCCAAGAGCGTAATTTTAGAGCCTTTAGAAAAGTTGCATTAATGAACTAGATTCTTCTGGCTCCAAAATTACGCTGGTCGAGCTGGTGGAGATTAAAATTTTATCTTCTAGTAATAATCGAGCCATCTTAAACAGATTAATTTGCTTGACAATGTGACAGAAGTAAATTCCAAAAGGCAACTTGACTTATAATTTCGCGTTTTTGGCGAAATTCCAGATGTTAATTAATTAATTTTTGAGTAAAAGAACAAAAAATTTCTTAATATTTTGTTGTTACTCTGCTCAGAAAACTTCAAATATGATTATAAGATAAAGAGAAGCAGACCATCATCGTTGATTTAATTTTGCAGCGACTCTAAATGTTACCTCTTCATTTACGGGCCCACCCTGTAGTTGCCCACTGTACAATATACCGGGTGTATCATTTTCCGCGCCGTATAGGAGATTAACATGGGAAAAGAATTTTATTTTTTCCTTGCTCCAGGAACAGATTTAAATCAATGGTAGCTTATCCAGTGGATAGACCCGGCTGGCCGGTATCCTGAAAAAAAAGATTACCCTTTGGTTACTTATCAGGAATTTTTGAAAAATTGAATTTTAAAACGACGCGCGCATTACTTCGTGTACTTTCGGTGTCCTTCGAAGCTTTACGTAAATTGTCAGCCAGGGCCGAATCTGCGATTTTTGACCTAATTGTTGACATTAAGAAAGCCGTGGCTTGAAATTATTGTTTTAAATCTGGAGCAAATCGTTCTTTTTTGCCTTCTTGCTGACGCAGAATTAGTGTACCTACCAGCGGCGACAAGCAGCAGCCGACAAGGGTTCGGTCAGACTTGGTTGACGACCTAACCTCAAAATTTTACTTGGTCAAGTAAATTACTTTGAATTGCAATTATGAGGTAAGCTCTTACTCGGTGTTAGCGTTTAATTAATCAATTATTCTACTTTAGGTGGCAATATTGTTAGTGGTAGTTCGAACAAGGATCAGAAGGCATTCTCGGGTTTGGCAATGACCTCCCATCGTAAACTGTCTTTATCTTTTACGTTACCTATTTGTGTTAAAAGGTTTTGTAAGTGAAAACACAAGTAGGAGTTACATGTTTTCGTGGAGAGAACATTTTGTATTCCCTTAATTAGTTGTAGATAGTTAGAAGATGTTTGGTAATGTTTAAGAACCCTGTTTGGAAAAGCAGCTGCTGACAACATCGGTACTGGTAATTAAATTGGAACTTGAGACATCATGTTGTATTTACCTAATAAAATGCTTTTTGAACTTATTTCCAAATTTTTCAGTTCAAAAGAATCAAATTTTGTCCATTATTGGCTAAATTGTTATTGAATATTAATCACTAGCAGAGTGGCACTAAAGAATAGATTGTTAAAACTGAGTAATGGAAAAAGCCAAGAACGCGTTTAAAATTCTTTATTAATAATAGTTTTTTAAAACATCGACAGCTGGCACAATTCCATTTTTGTATCTTTACATCAATCCTGACTAAATTGTAGCAATATCACAAACCACCACTACTTTTAATAACACTCCGCCATGCAGTGCATAAAGAATTAAATAACAATTAGTAACTTTCCAGTATAATTCTTCTTGCTCAATTTTTCAATGGGAATGAGTAAACGGAGGAATTTTTTCCCTGGTCCAGGGCAGTAAGATGGCATGGCATCCTGAAATAAATGTGATCAGGTGATTAGGTACCTATCCCTATCACAAAAAGTATCCATTGTACCTACCTAATCAATTTAACTTGTTGGCAATCCACAATATCACAGTAAGGCTCATCCGAAGGGTTATTGGTAAATGGGTTGTTGGCCTGGGACAAGGGTTTTGTCTGGAATAAGCCGTTGTTATCCAACCAAAAGCTGTGTCAAAAGTCTTGTTGTCACCTGTCAATCCTGTCAATCTAATTTCCATTCAGTCGACATATGTTTTTTCGCGCTAACGTTACCAGTCAGCCTGGTCGCCTACTTGGTCATGTTTTTGTCTTTTGTTTGTAGCATACATAAGAAAGAGCGCGACAACATTAGTGTTCACGTTACCTGGTCAACGTGGTCTGCGCAGTGACGCGTTGACGTTAGGCGCTTTCCTTTTACACATTTACCTGAGGAGCCTCAGTTGATCTCAGCAATTTGATTGGTTCATTTGTAATTGACCAATCAAATAGCTGAGTTTTCTCAGACAAATGTGTAAACGGAAAGCAGCTATTGTTGACACTGTGTAAGTACTACAACGCCAATTTACCCACCCAGCAGCACTACTTAACTGAACGCACCCCGCACGGTGTCAACAACCAGGCTGACTGGTAACCTTAACGCGAAAAAACATACGTCGACAAAATGGAAATTAGATTGACAGGTGACAACAAGACTTTTGACACAGCTTTTGGTTGGATTGTTGTGATTATGAAATTAACATCGACGAAACAACAACGGCTTATTCCAGAGAAAACCCTTGTCCCAGGCCAACAACCCATTTACCAATAACCCTTCGGATGAGCGGATAAGTTAAATTGATTAGGTAGGTACAATGGATATTTTTTGTGATAGGGATAGGTACCTCCCTCATAATAAATAAACAGTGATCACATTTATTTCAGGATGCCATGCCATCTTACTGCCCTGGAGCAGAGGAAAAATTCATCCGTTTACTCATTCCCATTGAAAAATTGAGCAAGAAGAATTATACTGGAAAGTTACTAATTGTTATTTAATTCTTTATGCACTGCATGGCGGGGTGTTATTAAAAGTAGTGGTGGTTTGTGATATTGCTACAATTTAGTCAGGATTGATGTAAAGATACAAAAATGGAATTGTGCCAGCTGTCGATGTTTTAAAAAACTATTATTAATAAAGAATTTTAAACGCGTTCTTGGCTTCTTCCATTACTCAGTTTTAACAATCTATTCTTTAGTGCCACTCTGCTAGTGATTAATATTCAATAACAATTTAGCCAATAATGGACAAAATTTGATTCTTTTGAACTGAAAAATTTGGAAATAAGTTCAAAAAGCATTTTATTAGGTAAATACAACATGATGTCTCAAGTTCCAATTTAATTACCAGTACCGATGTTGTCAGCAGCTGCTTTTCCAAACAGGGTTCTTAAACATTACTAAACAACTTCTAACTATCTTCAACTAATTAAGGGAATACAAAATGTTCTCTCCACGAATACATGTAACTCCTACTTGTGTCTTCACTTACAAAACCTTTTAACACAAATAGGTAACGTAAAAGATAAAGACAGCTTACGATGGGAGGTCATTGCCAAACTCGAGAATGCCTTCTGATTCTTGTTCGAACTACCACTAACAATATTGCCACCTAAAGTAGAATAATTGATTAATTAAAGGCTAACACCGAGTAAGAGCTTACCTCATAATTGCAATTCAAAGTAATTTACTTGACCAAGTAAATTTTTGAGGTTAGGTCGTCAACCAAGTCTGACCGAACCCTTGTCGGCTGCCGCTTGTCGCCGCTGGTAGGTACATTAATTCTGCGTCAGCAAGAAGGTAAAATAGAACGATTTGCTCCAGATTTAAAACAATAATTTCAAGCCACGGCTTTCTTAATGTCAACAATTAGGTCAAAAATCGCAGATTCGGCCCTGGCTGACAATTTACGTAAGACCTTATTCACAACCACTTTACGTACGTAACGTAACAAACTTTAACAATGGTCAACAATTATTCATGACAGCTTCTGACTTTTCTAACCATTGTTGACGATTGTTAAACTTTGTTATGTCACGTACGTAAAGTGGTTGTGAATGAAGTTTAAAGCTTCGAAGGACACCGAAAGTACACGAAGTAATGCGCGCGTCGTTTTAAAATCCAATTTTTCAAAAATTCTTGCTAAGTAACCAAAGGGCACTAGCAGGCAATCTTTTTTTTTCAGGATACCGGCCAGCCGGGTCTATCCACTGGATAAGCTAGCATTGATTTAAATCTGTTCCTGGAGCAAGGAAAAAATAAAATTCGTTTTCCCATGTTAATCTCCTATACGGCGCGGAAAATGATACACCCGGTATAATTACTAATGCTTGAAAGTGTTTTTGGGACAATAATTTCCCACCCCAAATTATGAAAAATGCTAAAATTTTCGACTTTTTGAGATAGCCAACTTTGTGTTCATGGAATTAAAATTCCGAATGTCAAAACAATTGGAAAACCCCCAGTCTTCTGCAACTTAAAGGGTTAATAGCTGCCGACAGGGAACACATTAGGTACTGTATTTTATGCGTAAAAAATTAATCATGGCTTTCAAGTAAAGTCAAACGACAACGCCATGCTGCCTTGTGCATGCTGCTTTGTTTGGCCCATGGAGTATAGAATAGTGGGGAGGGAAGCAGCTTGTCGGCGATGTGAAGCCGAGAAACTGCGCATGACGAGTGGCCGCCATATTTAGTACGCCCCAAACAAGTTTGTTTACATGTGTGGTATTTGTGCTGTATTTGTTGTTAGAGCAGTGAAAAGTGACAATTGTTTAATCGTGGTTCACAAACACGTCAATAAACATTATTACTCGTAGTGAACATGGTGTGTTGTTCTGCTTTTGGTTGTTCCAATCGAACAGATCGGAAGAAAACAAAAGCAAGTGGTGAGGCTTCTACATCTGCTCCTCGTATTACTTTTCACCAGTAAGACATACTAATTTATTGAGGTATCCAGAATTTTATGCTGTTGTCTTGTTAGGTTCCCAAAAGATAAAAAATTGAGAGAAATGGGTTGAGGCTGTTCGGCGTGTTGACTGGCTTCCTAGTGACAGAAGTGTGCTTTGCTCCAGCCATTTTAATGAAGATTGTTTTGATCGGACCACAAATGTCAGAAGACTGCGTCCTGGCTCTGTTCCGACAGTCTTTCCGGCATTTCCACACTATCTACAGAAGGTAAAACTTATTATATAAATAAAACAGATTTTAGATTGTTTTTACAGAGTTTACCTAAGCCAAGAGCTGAACGTAAAAGAAAATTACCCTTGCCCACTGTAGCTGAAGAGGAACCAGTTCCCAGTACATCAACCGACACTCAAGGAGGTAACACCACCCAAGAAATTATGGTGCCTGAAAAGGATGAGGAAATGGAAAGACAAAAGGATTTACCCTTGATTTCGATGTCCATGCAGCAGTTGCTTTCCAAATCTACTTCCTTCTCCCCAGACAGGAAACATAGGTATAATCAGTTAAAATAAACCAAGTTTACCCTTGCACTTGTAGGTGTGTGTCCCCAACAGTTACAAAAATCAGATTGGAGATGGCCCAAAAAATTGAAAATTACAGACGCAAAGTGAAAAGCCTTCAACAGACAAAACGAAGGCAAACACGGAAAATTGCGAGTATGAAAAATGTTCTGAGGTGTCTGAAAGCAAAAAACTTATTACTTGAGGAAAACCTAAACATTTTAAGCAATATTTCTGGGCCAAATAAGGAGATTTTAAAGAGACAAGTTGCTAAGTCTCGTCAACGACTCCCCAAGGTGTATAACCCAGAATTACGCAAATTTGCCCTAACTCTCCACTATTATTCTCCTCGGGCATATAATTATGTCCGTGAATCTTTTAATTCTTGCCTACCTCACCCAAAGACAATTAGCAAATGGTACCAAACAATTGATGGACGCCCTGGTTTTACCACAGAATCATTTAGTGCTATAAAGCAAATGGTGGATAGGTCAGCTTACACTTTATTGTGGATGAAGTTGCAATACGCAAACACTTGGATTATGATGGCAGCAACATCACTGGATATGTTGATATGGGCACTGGACTTGAAGGTGATGATCGAAGCTTGGCCAAGGAAGCTTTAGTTTTTATGGTTGTCTGCATTAATAGTAGCTGGAAAATACCTGTGGGATATTTTCTACTAGATGGCATTACTTCTGGCCAAAAGGCAAATCTTGTGAAGCAGTGTTTGACTCTGACCCATGAAACAGGTATGAGAATAGTTAGCTTAACTTTTGATGGCTTGGCGAGCAATTTTACCATGGCAAAATCGCTGGGTTGTCGACTTGCTGTGCCTCATTCTCTAGTAACTTTTTTCCCACATCCAGTTACTGAATTAAATGTAAATATTATGCCTGGCCCTTGTCACATGCTCAAATTGGTTCGCAATACGCTTGGAGAAAAACATATTATATTTGATGAGGACAAAAATATTATAATGTGGAATCATATTGTAGAGTTACATAAATTGCAGGAGACAGAGGGGCTTCATTTGGCCAACAAGCTTAGGGCGCTTCATATAAATTTTTACAAACAAAAAATGAAAGTGCGTCTTGCTTCTCAAGTTTTCAGCAATTCGGTTGCAGATGCATTAACTCATTGCAACAATGATTTAAAACTAGAGCAATTTAAAGATTGCGATGCCACTGTTAAATTTATAAAATTGTTCAATAATTTATTTGACATTTTTAACTCGAAAGGCTTGCTTCAGGCAGGGTTTAAAAAATCATTTACTTGTGGCAACAGTAAAGACATTTTAGCCTATTTAGATTTCTGTAGCAAGTACATCTCTAAATTGTCTATTAACAGGGAAGGGGAATTGATTATTCAAAGTGGGCGAAAAACTGGCTTTCTTGGGTTTTTAATTTGTATCCAAAGTTTAAAAAATATGTTTAAGCAGTTATGTGAGGAGGAAAGATTATTAATGTATATTCCGACGTATAAGATGAGCCAAGACCATCTAGAACTATTTTTTGGCATAATTAGGATGCATGGGGGTAGTAATAACAACCCTACTTCAAAGCAGTTTATGGCTGCATACAAGAAAAATCTTGTGCATTTGCAGTTAAAAGCACATGACAGAGGTAACTGCATACCACTAGAAGAAATTTCGGTTTTACAGTGTAAAACTTTGAGCTCCGAAACGAGAATAAATTTAAGCACTCCTGGTTATAGATTGGAAGATGCCCAAATAAATGTGGAGGAAGACACCGATCACATTTATTTGGAATCTGTGCAAGAATTAACCATTTTATCCAAAAATGTAATTCGTTACATAGGTGGATTTGTGGTTAAATACCTAAATAAAACTCTACATTGTGAACAATGCCTAAATGCATTGTTTGATAATTCAAATAAAAGCATTTGCTTATTGACAGCCACGAAAGACAAAGGTGGATTAGTTTATCCTTCAATGGATGTAATTAATGTTTGTGAGACTAGTGAAAAGGTAGTCAAGCAAGCGTTGCATGAAAGTGGTGGTAAATTTTTGAAGAAAAAATTTACTGCAGCAAACTTGTCTACAAGTGTACTGCATTTCTATTTAGAAAAAAACATATTTTTGCAGCTTGAACTGCACTCTCGCAACCAAGCGCCTATAGACAACCACATAGTTTTATTAATAAAAGCCATAGCCAAGAAATACATTGACATTAGGCTTCATTATACAGGGTGGTGATAAAGTATGGAATATTCGCAATAACTTTGCAACCAGCAATTTTTGAGAAAATCTGTCGGACAGGTCAAATTGATTTAAATTCTTGCGAATGTTTTGGCGTCATTTTCAAGCCGCTGACGTCATCCATGTCAAACATGTTACGCCATCGGTGTTTTTCTTAAATGGCAGCCTATACTTCTCTCGACTGATTTTGATACATGATTGTATTCTCTTTTCATCCATATAAAAATTTTGAAAAAATAATGATGTAAAAAAATTTTATAAAATATCGAATATTCGCAATAACTCTGCAACCAGCAATTTTTAAGGAAATCTGTTCGACAGGTCAAATTGACTTAAATTCTTGCGAAACTTTCTGTGTAATTTTTAGGTCTCTGACGTCATCTGCGTCAAACATATTACGTCATCGGTGGGTTTTTACACGACAGCCTGTAGTTTTCTCGACTGATTTTGATACACGATTTAATTCTCTTTTCAGCCATATAAAAATTTTGAAAAAATAAAGATGTAAAAAAAATCTTATAAAATATCGAATATTCGCAATAACTCTGTAACCTACAATTTTTAAGAAAATCTGTTCAACAGGTCCAAATTGTTTTAAATTCTTGCGGAAATGCTAGTGAAATTTTTTAGTCTTTTTTTAGTTTTAGGTAGGCAAGTACTCCATGCTAAAATCATGTGGACGTTTTCGAATGTAATATTTTTTTAATTTTGGCAAAATTTTTATGATTAAAAAGAGATTTTTCAGGTCGCAGAGTTATTGCGAATATTCCACACTTCATAAGATTTGTTTTACATTATTATTTTGGCAAAATTTTTATATGGCTGAAAAGAGAATTAAATCGTGTATCAAAATCAGTCAAGTAAAGTACAGGCTGTCGTGTAAAAAAATACCGATGACGTAATATGTTTGACATAGATGACGCCAGAGACCCAAAAATTACACAGAAAGTTTCGCAAGAATTTAAGTCAATTTGACCTGTCGAACAGATTTCCTTAAAAATTGCTGGTTGCAGAGTTATTGCGAATATTCGATATTTTATAAAAATTTTTTTACATCATTATTTTTTAAAAATTTTTATATGGATCAAAAGAGAATACAATCATGTATCAAAATCAGTCGAGAGAAGTATAGGCTGCCATTTAAAAAAACACCGATGGCGTAACATGTTTGACATGGATGACGTCAGCGGCTTGAAAATGTCGCCAAAAGATTCGCAAGAATTTAAATCAATTTGACCTGTCCGACAGATTTTCTCAAAAATTGCTGGTTGCAAAGTTATTGCGAATATTCCATACTTTATCACCACCCTGTATAATGAAAACCTCTATAGATAAGTCAGCGTCAAAACGTCAATTGTTTAATAAAGTAATATTATTTAGTGGTAATTAAATGATAAAATGTCAATATTATGTTGTTTCATAATTATTAGTTTTATTGTTTTTAATATCAGTTAATTATGAAATGAAAATTATTTGTAATTTTAAGTTCGTTTCCGTGTAATACCTATATAAGTGAAAAAATAAAAATGTTCCTATTAAATTGTTTCTTCTTCCATTAAGTACCTATTATTAATCGTTAGTTGCTAGCAAATCAATATGATTGTTTTTAATATTTAAATGCCATATAGAGTTTTCTAAAATAGTTTTTATTTTATCTAATTGGTCTAGTGCGTAAGGTTCCTGTGTAGTGATGGGGCGTATATGACGGGTTGCATATATGTTCAGGGGCACCCCTCCTCCTTCCCCACGCGGCTTCAATTTACCTCACCCACAAGCTGGGTTGCGTTCCCTCCCCACTATTCTATACTCCATGGTTTGGCCACTCGGTCTTGCTTATGGGAGCAATGCTTGAGTTTACACATGCGCCCTGGCTGTATGAAAAGAATTATTGTTTACTAAATCATCCCCGCGTCCACCGATACATAAGCTCACAAGAGGTGAATGTTAGACTCCAATTACTATAAAAGAGGGACAGCTGGCCGTCAGATTCGGATGACACATTGCCCCTCTTTTGCAGTAATCGGAGTCTACAATAATGTACGAGCTACGAAAATGGCTTATATCACACGAGTGGGGAAATTCTCACACGAGGCGCCAGTCGAGTGCGAAGTATAGACACTTTTTTCCTGCGAACCACAACAAAAAATTGGCAGTCTCGGAGACGGTAGAAACTTCTACTTTTTCACAGAATTTGTAAATGTAGCATTCGTGTAACATTTAACTTTATTTAACCAAGGTCGGGCGTGAGGAGCGGTTGGATGGCTGATGCACCCGGCGCTCATTTACTAAAATCTAAAATACAAATATTTTTCACTTCTAAAATGGACATTTTTCGAAAAAATGGCACTAAGGTTTTCGATCCGGCAATGCAACAGCTATCGAATTCGATAATGATAATATGCCCTTTTGCTAAGAAAAACTCAAAAAGGGGCCTTTTTGTCCCTAAAATGGAAATTTTCGAAAAAATTGCACTAAGGTTTTTGATCCGGCAATAAAACAGCTGTCGAATCCGATAGTAAGAATTTTTTTTTTTGTAAAGTAAATTGAAACAAGGGCCCTTTTGCCACTAAAATCACATTTTTCGAAAAAATGGCACAAAGGTTTTCGGCTTGAAAAAATATCAGATATCAAATCCGGTAATAAAAATATACAGTTATGCATAAATTTTTTTTCATGGCACCATTTTTTGGCCAAAAAGGCACAAGTGTGAATACATTTTTAGAAGCAGAATTCGAAGAGCATTCATATGGTAACGCGAAAAATGGTGGTTTGCATTTAAATTTTTAAAGTTGATGTACCAAAAAGACTTTCCGTGAACCGATGTGGCCCAGATTCTAATCAGCACCTACAAATCCCCCACTGAATATGTGTGCCAAATTTCATCTCGATACGTTCAGTAGTTTGAGCTGCAGTGTGATCACAGACAGACAGACACAGACAGACAGACACACAGACAGACAGACACACAGACAGACATTTTTTCAAAAACCACTTTTTTGGGTTCCCAGGACCCTGAAACGTGAAGATTTCATGTTTTTGACTATTCGATTTTTTTGAATTTTCCGATCGATTCCAGTAACTGCTTCGCGAGCGTAGAAGTTAAAAATAATTTCTTCATCGATTTCTTCTGTTATCATCGTTGTCAACAAAACAGCAAGTGTCAAAATTTAGTAAATTTTGAAACCCAGCCTGCTGTTAATGTGTGTTAGTGTCAACTTTCGCGCCTACTTAAGGCGATTTCCCTTTAGCTTACAGATGCTTAAAACTTTAACACATGTTATGACGTCACTTTAACTTAAACTGCTCAAAACTCGAAGTGGATCACGCCGATTTTCTGATGAAATTCAAAGCTCAATATCTTCGAAAAAAATGACTCGATTTTGACGCGGTTTTTTGTAATCGTAAGCTCAATTCATCGGGCTTAAACCCTGTAGGCGAAGATCAAACACGAGTGGTCAGTGGCGTGTCCAGAGGGGGTTGAATCACCACTCCTCAAAATTGATAAAGTTTAGACCATCCCCAAATCCAAAGAAATTTTTTTTTAAATTTTTTAACGGTTGGATCAGAGGCATAGGGTCAGTATCTCGGGACCTTTTTGACATTTTTCTTCCATGACTCCTCTTTGATCGGGTACCCCAAAAAAACTGTTTTTTTCTATGACCCGCGATAATTTTCTTACGCCTCAACGGATTATCAAGTTAGGGGGCTTTTTCTATCGTTCACAGACGCGTGTAAACGAATTCATCAACATCATCTGGTTTTCCGTTTCAAAAAGTGGTATTTAGGGCCCCCGTAACGCAAGCGAATTTTCTCACACCCATAATTTCATGATTTCAGAATTTTTTTTCCTTAAATCGCTTTAGTTTAAAAAGTCCAGATTCTGAAGCACCTCTGGACACCATTGGAATCGTTTTGGAAATGAAATGGAGTACTCTTTTGTAGGAATTTTTCTTGGGACTGCTGGTGAGTTTTTACATTTGTCTCTGCTGTTTCTGCTATGATTTTTCCCTCAACTGGTATGGGATAAGTTGTTAATCCATTTTAGCAACCTAGAAATGGCACACCTATCACTCTTTTTTCTATCGTCGAAATGGTGAAAATGCTGCTGGGTTCTGAAATTTGAGTAATCCGGACCATATCATCGCTTCCGGTTGTCAACTCGACAGTGATAGAACACTTACTTCGGCCATCAATGTGAATGACAATTATTGAAATTCAACTGAGATAGGTGGATTATTCTTTCCAGCTCATGGGGTGTCAATCTCATCTTCAAAACACAACTTGTCAAATGGACTTCAGGTAAACGTTAATATCGTTTGTAAGAATATAAAATTGGGAAATTTGACAAGTTGAAATTTCAATAATTGTCATTCACATAATGACGGTTGAAGGTGTTCTGTG